>CM029638.1:18417415-18446186 GCA_017311315.1 Dendrocalamus latiflorus | reverse complement strand
GTATACCACCTACGACCAGTCGAAAATAGAGAACAATGAAAGCACACGACATACGATCACAAAATCAAGCCATACGACCACATACAATGAGTCTACGATCATCGCTAACTTGCTACGACCACCCACAACTCGCTACGGCTTTAACGCTCAAAGTCTACGACTTCAACCCAAGTCGTTACGACCGATCGAAAAGATAAACAAACAAATGCACAAGGTCCCTGACTTCATCACAAAGCCCTACGACCAAATTCCAGCTCAAATGGTCAAGGCTGCAGGTCATACGACCGATTCCAACTGCGTGCGAGCACGTCCGACCACGCCAGACTGCTCTACGACCAAATCCGACCGGTATCGACTACAACCGACTGAGTCTGACCCCGACCCGACCTCGTTCGACCGCTTCACAACATGGTCGAAGTCCGCCGACTTCCCACGTGGTCGCAAGCTTGAGTGCCGGCCCCCGACCACAGTGGTCGAAGCATCGACTTCCGACCGCAGCTCTCAATAACGTAGTCGTAGAGTGCCGACTACTCACGTGGTCATAGATTTGAGTGCCAACTTCGACTGCAGCCCACTACAACGTGGTCGTAGCTTCGACTTACGACTTCTAACCGCTTTCAGCTCATGACAACGTGGTCGAAGCTACAATCGACTACGGCCAATGTGATCGTAAACGACCTGAAAATGGTCGTATACGCTACAACGTGGTCGTAAATGGCTCGGCTGGCTTCCGATAGCGCACAACGTGGTCGTACGGGTCATTTCGACCATGACCAAGATACGACTATGGCAAAACCAGTCTTAACCTTCCCTGGTGACCTACGATTACGGCCAAATGTGGTCGTAACCTGCTTCGACCACGACCAACGTGGTCGTACTGGCCTTCGACCACGGCCAACGTGGTCGTGCTGGCTGCAGAGCACTTTGCCAGGGCTACGATATTGCCGAACTGGCACAAACCTCAAAAGCTAAACTCAATCTTCCTAGATCAAGAGTCAATTACTCATCACAACCATGGGGTGACCTTCACATGGTCTCTCACAAGTCATTCAAACTCAACTGCTTCTTAGCCTTCTTATGATCTTCTACTCTTTGGATAACTTCATCAATAGAGAAGTATTTTTTATGTTGGATATCTTTTACCAACTTCTCCTTGTTAGTTTTTACCCTTGATAAGAATCTTTCCAAGATAACTTCTTTTTCTCTTGGATCTTGCACCGTATCAAAGGTGTCTAATACAAATTGTTCTAAGTCTGTGAGGACTAGAATATTTTCATCAGAGGTATCCTCAGAGACATCTTGCTCACAGCAAGAACATACACTATCTTCACAATGATTAACTTCTGATTTTTCTTCATTTTCAGAACTAGACTCATTGTCAATATGGTTTAGGATATCTCCTAGTTTTTCCTTAATGTCTTCTGACTCTGATTCTAGCAAAGTTTGGATTTCTTTTTTGATTTTGGATTTAAAGCAATTGCTTGCTATATGACCTTTTAGTCCACATTTATAGCATACAATTGGTTTATCATCCTTTTTAGGAGTATTTTTCTTAAGAGGTTTTCGGTGACGCTTCCTCTTAACATAGTAAGTTTCTTTCTTATTATCAATATGATTTTTTCTAAATCTTTTGACATACTTTGTCCTATGTCTCTTTTCATGTTGATCCTCAAATCCAAATTGATAGCAAAAATCTCCCAATTCCTTTTTCCCAATAATTTTTTGTTTCTTCAGTTGGTCCTTAATTTTAAGGTCATTACAAAGTTCAGCACCTACCAACTGTATCTTTTGGGTGATTTTGCCTATATCTAGGAATTGATAATTTATACTACCCTCTCCTTCCTTTCTTAAAGAGTTTCTAACTTTTTCAGCAAATAGAGGAGGTAGTCCTGATATATACTTTTCCTTCCAAAAATCTTGATTAGGCTCAGGAAGAGTATATAATTTTGATAAGAAAGTATCTTTATACCACCTAAAATCAGACATAGTCTTACATCTTAGGTTTATCAATTGTTCTCTATTTTTCTCATTGATATCTTGATAATTTCCAGCGAAATGATAGACGATATTATAAACTAAAGTAGTCAGGGCATCAGAAATGTTACCGACAGGGTTATTATTCGCGTCTACCCGGACTATGGGATTGCCATTTCCATCTATCTTCACTGCATTGAGAATTGCTTGCTTCTGATCAGAATCCATGTAGTGATCCCACCAGCCTCTCAATTGACCAGAGAATCCAACAACAATCATTGAGGCTGCTTCTCTTTCTGGATTACCACTAGCTATGCAAGCATTAGCATACATAATCATTTGATGGCAAAGGGTAAATATTTGATACTCAGTGTATCCATCTAAATTCCATTCCACAATTTCTTTGCCATTGAAATATGCCATATTACTAATTTGAGGCCTTTCTTCTAGTTGAAGATCAGCATAAGTTGGTCTAGGATAGTAATTCCTTGTCCTAGCAGTATTAGTAATTGGTTTAAAGATCTTATTGACCATATCATTATCTTCTCCATCAGAGATTTGATTAATATTTTTGTTCACCTTTAAGTTGCTTAACTTATTGGCTAACTCACTAACCAAATCTGTAGAGACGGATGATCCTATTGCTTTTTGTTTCCCTAGCTTTATATTAGGACCTAATATTTGTGGGGTAAACAAAGGAACAATAGATCGAAAACTAGATGATTCAGACTGAGAATTAAATGGATAATTTATCTTTACCTCAGCCTGTAAGGGGTATAGGTCGATCGGAATTAAGGGTTCTGCCCTGTCGTTGTCTAGAAACCGTCTATCCAAAAGGTTGATCTTTATTGTGGGATTTTCCCTGCCGTTGACTAGAAAGTCTACCTATCCTATCTCTTTTATCTTCGTACAAGATGTCTTGGTTAGCCAGGTCTCTTGGTGTAACTGACCGTCTGGAAGCCTCTGGCAGTAATGATAGGTCTATCAAAACGATGTCGGTTAAGAATGCTTCGTCTGTTTGCTTTGAGGATATAGAGCAAAGTATTGCAAATTGGAAAGTACCTAAGGTAAATGTTAGGGATATATATCATATAGGCACGTTTTCTCTTCGTTCTGATTATTATATAAAAACTATAGAAAAAACTCTTCCTATTAGCTCTTTGCATGAAACTCTGCATCTTCTTTCTGAAAAAGAAATCAATCATATCAGAGCAAAACCTCAATATCATTATATACACTTTGGTCTAGTACAAGTGGCTATTAGATCATTAACTCGAAGAGGTTTAAATATTTCTGTGTTGGCTTGCCTAAGAGGTTGCAGAAATAAAAAGTTTAAGGACTCTTTGCTAGGAATGGTTGAAGCTAGTCTTAGTAATGGTCCTGTGTTCTTCAACACTTTCCCAGACTTTTCTGTATCCCTTTCGGATTTAAATCTCCATAAGGTCCTGACCTTGAGCTTACAAACATCTGGCTTTGATCTTGAACCTGGAAGCGAAAACATTTCAGTAACATATAGGATCTATTACAAAGCCATGACCACGTTAGCTCCTTGTGCAAAACAGAATACACCCAAAGGTCTGACCACACTTCTTCAAGCCAATCCTAGAAATCATATTATTACTCCCAAAACCTTGAAGTGGGATGAGATAACACTTCCGGAGAAGTGGACTCTCCTACAAGCTGTTGAGCCAAAAGCTACTCAACAAAATGAATTAGAATCTCTGGCTGAAACACCAGATGGAGATGTTGAAATAACATTCTCCTCAAAAAGAACAATCTTTATCCAATCAAGACCCTCATTTCACTTAGACAATAGACCACAACTAAAACCAAATAATATTATCTATGCTACCTATGAGGATAAGGATAATCAGTATGAACCCTCAATCTCAGATTTTGAGATCAATGTTATAGAGGAAGAAGATCATGAATTTGAAATCGATAAGGATCTCCTTAGAAGAAATCTTGATCTTCCTGAAAATAAGATTAAGTGTGAAAGGTACTACAAAAATGTAGACAATCCTTATATTAAGAAAATAACAGAGATTTGGTACAAAGAGATGAAAGAGCAAAAAAGACATATTTACTTCTTTGAATGGTATGAGAATAGCCAGATCATACATCTGGAAGAATTCTTCAAGCCAAAGAGTAAATCAAAAACCAAATCCAAAACTGAGCCTAAGTTAGAGCCTAAGTCAGACCTAGAAGAGTTAAAGTCTGAATTAGCCAAACTAAGGTCTGAAGTAAATACTCTAAAATCCGTTCAAAAGAAACCAAAATCTGATGACTTAAATGTTATCAAAAAGGTCTCAAAAGAATGGAAAACCTCTGGTGGAAAGATTGAAGAGTCGGTTCATCCACCCTTCGAATCTATCCAACTTCCAAATAATACTCAGGGAGAAAGCTCCAAAGCATCTCCATTAAAAAATATTTCTAAAACCACTTATGGTGATCCTGTAAAAGTTGAACACATAGGACACCTAGTGGAACAACAAAATTATGCAAACATATCTTTACATGCTCTTGGACAGCAAACGGATCGCATCGAAAATATTCTCCTGGAAGGATCCAAGACCAACAAGGCTGAGGTAAAGATAAATTATCCATTTAATTCTCAGTCTGAATCATCTAGTTTTCGATCTATTGTTCCTTTGTTTACCCCACAAATATTAGGTCCTAATATAAAGCTATGGAAACAAAAAGCAATAGGATCATCCGTCTCTACAGATTTGGTTAGTGAGTTAGCCAATAAGTTAAGCAACTTAAAGGTGAACAAAAATATTAATCAAATCTCTGATGGAGAAGATAATGATATGGTCAATAAGATCTTTAAACCAATTACTAATACTGCTAGGACAAGGAATTACTATCCTAGACCAACTTATGCTGATCTTCAACTGGAAGAAAGGCCTCAAATTAGTAATATGGCATATTTCAATGGCAAAGAAATCGTGGAATGGAATTTAGATGGATACACTGAGTATCAAATATTTACCCTTTGCCATCAAATGATTATGTATGCTAATGCTTGCATAGCTAGTGGTAATCCAGAAAGAGAAGCAGCCTCAATGATTGTTGTTGGATTCTCTGGTCAATTGAGAGGCTGGTGGGATCACTACATGGATTCTGATCAGAAGCAAGCAATTCTCAATGCAGTGAAGATAGATGGAAATGGCAATCCCATAGTCCGGGTAGACGCGAATAATAACCCTGTCGGTAACATTTCTGATGCCCTGACTACTTTAGTTTATAATATCGTCTATCATTTCGCTGGAAATTATCAAGATATCAATGAGAAAAATAGAGAACAATTGATAAACCTAAGATGTAAGACTATGTCTGATTTTAGGTGGTATAAAGATACTTTCTTATCAAAATTATATACTCTTCCTGAGTCTAATCAAGAATTTTGGAAGGAAAAGTATATATCAGGACTACCTCCTCTATTTGCTGAAAAAGTTAGAAACTCTTTAAGAAAGGAAGGAGAGGGTAGTATAAATTATCAATTCCTAGATATAGGCAAAATCACCCAAAAGATACAGTTGGTAGGTGCTGAACTTTGTAATGACCTTAAAATTAAGGACCAACTGAAGAAACAAAAAATTATTGGGAAAAAGGAATTGGGAGATTTTTGCTATCAATTTGGATTTGAGGATCAACATGAAAAGAGACATAGGACAAAGTATGTCAAAAGATTTAGAAAAAATCATATTGATAATAAGAAAGAAACTTATTATATTAAGAGGAAGCGTCACCGAAAACCTCTTAAGAAAAATACTCCTAAAAAGGATGATAAACCAATTGTATGCTATAAATGTGGACTAAAAGGTCATATAGCAAGCAATTGCTTTAAATCCAAAATCAAAAAAGAAATCCAAACTTTGCTAGAATCAGAGTCAGAAGACATTAAGGAAAAACTAGGAGATATCCTAAATCATATTGACAATGAATATAGCTCTGAAGATGAAGCAGAAGTTAATCATTGTGAAAATAGTGTATGTTCTTGCTGTGAGCAAGATGTTTCTGAGGATACCTCTGATGAAAATATTTTAGTCCTCACAGACTTAGAGCAATTTGTATTAGACACCTTTGATACGGTGCAAGATCCAAGAGAAAAAGAAGTTATCTTGGAAAGATTCTTATCAAGAATAAAAACTAACAAAGAAAAGTTAGTAAAAGATATCCAACATAAAAGGTATTTCTCTATTGATGAAGTCATCCAAAGAGTAGAAGATCATAAGGAGGCAAAGAAGCAGTTGAGTCTAAATAACTTGCTTCAAGAACAAAAGTATATAAAAGAAGAGCTAAGTGATCTTAAAAGGAAAGCTCAAATTCTAGAAATTCAAGAAAAGGGAGAATATCAAAGTAAGGATGAAAAGCAAGAGGAAGTAAGCTCTATCGAAACATATCTCAAACAAAAATGGTATGTAGAAATTTTATATAAATTTAGTGATGGATTCTACTTCAAACATAAGACTTTGATTGACTCAGGAGCAGATGTGAATTGTATTCGAGAGGGAATCATTCCTTTCAAATATTTCAAAAAATCTACTCATAAAATCCATGGTGCTGATGGAAATCCTCTTCTAGTAAACTATAAAATTCCTGAGGTTCATATCTGTGTTTCTGGTGTTTGTATTAAGACTTCCTTCCTACTTGTTAAAAATTTGAAACAAGGGGTCATTCTAGGAACACCTTTTCTATCAAAAATTCGCCCTTTCCTTGTCACTCAAGATAGTATCCAATTCAAAATCAATGATAAAAGGGTAGAACTTAAGTTCTCCTCTAAACCAGAGCAAACTCTATTAAATCATCTAAGAGAAGTAATTTTGTATAAAGAACAATTTATCAATGAAGTATCAACTGAGATAAAAAGGGTCAGAATTGAGAAAACTCTTGAAGACCCAAACTTTCAAGTTAATCTAAAAATATTACAAGACAAATTTATAAAAGATATCTGCTCTGAACTTCCTTCTGCATTTTGGCATCGAAAGAAACATATAATAGGATTACCTTATGTTTCTGACTTTAAGGAAGAAAAAATCCCTACTAAAGCAAGACCTATTCAAATGAATAGTAGATTATTAGAAATCTGCAAAGAAGAAATTAAAGGACTCCTAGACAAAGGCTTAATAAGGAAAAGCTCCTCTCCATGGAGTTGTGCGGCCTTCTATGTCGAAAATGCTGCAGAAAAAGAAAGAGGAGTTCCTAGGCTAGTCATAAATTATAAACCTCTTAATAAGGTCCTACAATGGATAAGGTATCCTATCCCTTATAAACATGATCTAATTCGGAGAATCCAAGGGTCTAAGGTTTATTCTAAGTTTGATATGAAATCAGGATTTTGGCAAATTCAAATAAAAAAAGAAGACAGGTATAAGACTGCTTTTACTACTCCTTTTGGACATTATGAATGGAATGTAATGCCATTTGGTTTAAAAAATGCTCCTTCAGAATTTCAAAAAATTATGAATGAGATCTTCCTACCACATACTTCTTTTATCATTGTTTACATAGATGATGTATTAATATTCTCACAAGATGTTGATCAGCATTGGAAACACCTAAATATATTCTACAAAACTATTATCCAAAATGGTTTAGTTGTTTCTGCAAGAAAAATGAAGCTTTTCCAGACAAACATGCAATTTTTGGGATACAAAATCCAATACAATCAGATTTTACCCATCGCAAGAGTTATTGAATTTGCTGACAAATTTCCAGATGAAATCAAAGAAAAAACACAACTACAGAGATTTTTGGGTTGTCTTAATTATGTCTCTGATTTTTATGAAGCACTTGCAAAAGACAGGAAGATTTTGACCGAAAGGTTAAAGAAAAATCCTCCTGCCTGGACAAATAAACACACTCTGGCAGTAAAGCAGATCAAAGACAAGGTCAAGAAATTACCTTGCCTATACATATATGATCAAGACGCATACAAAATTATTGAAACAGATGCATCAGATTATGGATATGGGGGAATCCTCAAACAGAAAAAGGATTCAAAAGAGCAACTTGTCAGGTTCACCTCTGGAACCTGGAGTGATGCTCAGAAAAATTATTCCACTATAAAAAAGGAGATATTGGCCATAGTAAAGGTCATTTCAAAATTCCAAGGAGAATTATTAAATAAAAAATTCATGTTGCGAATGGATTGTAAGGCAGCAAAAGATGTTCTTCAAAAAGATGTGGAGAACTTAGTCTCCAAACAAATATTTGCCAGATGGCAAGCAATATTATCATGTTTTGATTTTGAAATAGAACATATTAAAGGAGAAAAGAATTCACTCCCTGATTTCTTATCTCGTGAATTTTTACAGGGATATGGCTCCTAAAAGAGATTTATCAGCCAGGGGAAGAACTTATGAAAGTTCTCCAAACAAACAATTGTATAAAAATCAGGGGAATATCACATCAAAAACCCCTTCGACGCATGAAAAGTATCCAAATGCGTCGCCATATATATGTAATAAAGAGGAGATTATATTTCCTCTAGAATTCAATGATTTGGATCTCGATATCAATAATATCATGAGAAAATATTTCCCACCACAATCATATTTTGTTCCTGAATATCCAGGAAAGGATCAAAATTATTATCAAACCATCTTGTGCGAAACGCACAGTGCACAAATATATCATACAAAAAATGGAGAAGAAGTGGGCTTCACAAAGTTATCGATCCAAAAAATTATGTCTTTGGAAGAATGGGATACTTCATCCAATCCTTATATGGTGAAGGCAATATATTCTGCTCTTTGTCCCAATAAAAGATATAATTATTGGGATTATCAAAAAGCCTGGGAAAAGGTACTCATGATTCAAAATTATCAAATGAAGCATTCATGGTTTATTCGCTTCAAAGAAAAATGTGGTGAAATACCATTATGGTTCTTCAATAATTGGTGGCTAAAGGCAGGAGCTATTCCTGAAATATTACCTGCCGAAATTATCAAAGTTATTAGTCAAGAATCCGACAAGGATCTAAAGGAATACCCTTTCATCCTTATGCAATTTTGTGCTGAAACAGGAATGCCATGGATTCTTAAGTGGGATTTTGACATGAACAAGTCTCAGTTTCCTGCAACCTTAAAAAGAGTTTATTACGCAAGATGGTGGGATAAATTTGCTATAAGACCCATCATTGAAGGTCGAAAATTGAGAACAAAAAAGAAGTCTAGTATGGCTCAGTTAAAACAAGATATCACCAAAGAAATACTAGAACAAAAACCAGAGTTATCTCAAGGAGATTTACAACTACAAGTATATGAGGCAATGTTCAAAAAGATTGAAGGAAGTCCCCAGAAGGCAATGTTCAAAAAGATTGAAGAAAGTCCCCAAAAGGCATCATCCAGCCAAAGCCTTAGTGATGATACTGTGCAATGCAGCCAAGCCGGACCATCATCACCAATATACAATTATTATTCTATCAAACAAGAAGAGTCTCAAGAGGGGATATCCGATATTATCCCAATAAAAGATTAGCATGAAGAACAATTGTCAGAGTACTATCTACTATTGCAGATGGAATCTGAACTATTGCAAACAGAATACAGTCTGATCAAAAGGGTCATTATGACGAATATTCTTCACGGAGGTCTAAAGTTTCATCATGACTCCCTGAGGTGTAAAGCGTCATCATGAAGAATAATATTGCCAGTCAAAAGGCGTCATCATGGGGCATCTCTACCCATGCTTATCCCAGGGGTGGCGACCCCTATATAAAGGGCATGAAGGCAAGCTTCAAAAAGCATCACTCCTACGAGGAACTCAAAGGATCACTCCTGAGATCACTCCTACGAGGAACTCAAAGGATCACTCCTGAGATCACTCCTCACACGGCTCTAAGTGCTCAAGAGCTCCACAAGCTTAGAGTAGGAAGTTGATCACCACTCCACTACCACTCCACTACCAAACTAGTGTAAAATAAGTAGTAGCCTAAATAAAAGACTCAATCTTTGAGTCTAAGTGTGTAAGTGTGTAAGATTGTAAGAGTGTAAGTGTGTAAAATCTAAGTAGGGCTTGTATAACTAAAACTTGTAGTAGTTCTAAGTTCTGGTGTACTACACAGAAGGATTCCTTCTGTCTACAAGGTATATGAATGAACGAAGAACGATTTCTCCTTAAACTCTCTTTAATTTAAGTTTGTTCTTATTTATGTTCTTTTCATTCTATCTTCTATATTACTAATGTTATTCTGTTATATTACTAATGTTCTTTTTATTCTGTTCTTTAAGTTCCAACCTTTCTAACCTGCATATCTAACTCTATCTTCCTTGCATTCATATAATCCATTCTCTACCTTACATCGTAGCGACCAGATCCCTGAGTCGCTGCCTGGGTCATACATTTGGTATCAGAGCCATCTGGGGGTGCCAGGCTCCCCAAGCCATCTTCTCCGAAGGGGGGGAGAGGGGTGCGGTGGTGAGCAGTAGTCGCGGAGATCCCGGTTGGTGTGGCGGTACGCTGAGTCGCGTAGGTCCCGAAGCCCTGAGCAGGTGAGCGTGAAGTCGCGTGGCCCGATAAGTCGTCAAGAGTGCGCAGTAAGTGGTGGAAATCGTTGTCTGCGTAAGCCTGTAAGGGGTATAGGTCGATCGGAATTAAGGGTTCTACCCTGTCGTTGTCTAGAAACCGTCTATCCAAAAGGTTGATCTTTATTGTGGGATTTTCCCTGCCGTAGACTAGAAAGACTACCTATCCTATCTCTTTTATCTTCGTACAAGATGTCTTGGTTAGCCAGGTCTCTTGGTGTAACTGACCGTCTGGAAGCCTCTGGCAGTAATGATAGGTCTATCAAAACGATGTCGGTTAAGAATGCTTCGTCTGTTTGCTTTGAGGATATAGAGCAAAGCATTGCAAATTGGAAAGTACCTAAGGTAAATGTTAAGGATATATATCACATAGGCACGTTTTCTCTTCGTTCTGATTATTATATAAAAACTATAGAAAAAACTCTTCCTATTAGCTCTTTGCATGAAACTCTGCATCTTCTTTCTGAAAAAGAAATCAATCATATCAGAGCAAAACCTCAATATCATTATATACACTTTGGTCTAGTACAAGTGGCTATTAGATCATTAACTCGAAGAGGTTTAAATATTTCTGTGTTGGCTTGTCTAAGAGATTGCAGAAATAAAAAGTTTAAGGACTCTTTGCTAGGAATGGTTGAAGCTAGTCTTAGTAATGGTCCTGTGTTCTTCAACACCTTCCCAGACTTTTCTGTATCTCTTACAGACTTAAATCTCCATAAAGTTCTGACCTTGAGCTTACAAACATCTGGCTTTGATCTTGAACCTGGAAGTGAAAACATTTCAGTAACATATAGGATCTATTACAAAGCCATGACCACGTTAGCTCCTTGTGCAAAACAGAATACACCCAAAGGTCTGACCACACTTCTTCAAGCCAATCCTAGAAATCATATTATTACTCCCAAAACCTTAAAGTGGGATGAGATAACACTTCCGGAGAAGTGGACTCTCCTACAAGCTGTTGAGCCAAAAGCCACTCAACAAAATGAATTAGAATCTCTGGCTGAAACACCAGATGGAGATGTTGAAATAACATTCTCCTCAAAAAGAACAATCTTTATCCAATCAAGACCCTCATTTCACTTAGACAATAGACCACAACTAAAACCAAATAATATTGTCTATGCTACCTATGAGTATAAGGATAATCAGTATGAACCCTCAATCTCAGATTTTGAGATCAATGTTATAGAGGAAGAAGATCATGAATTTGAAATCGATAAGGATCTCCTTAGAAGAAATCTTGATCTTCCTGAAAATAAGATTAAGTGTGAAAGGTACTACAAAAATGTAGACAATCCTTATATTAAGAAAATAACAGAGATTTGGTACAAAGAGATGAAAGAGCAAAAAAGACATATTTACTTCTTTGAATGGTATGAGAATAGCCAGATCATACATCTGGAAGAATTCTTCAAGCCAAAGAGTAAATCAAAAACCAAATCCAAAACTGAGCCTAAGTTAGAGCCTAAGTCAGACCTAGAAGAGTTAAAGTCTGAATTAGCCAAACTAAGGTCTGAAGTAAATACTCTAAAATCCGTTCAAAAGAAACCAAAATCTGATGACTTAAATGTTATCAAAAAGGTCTCAAAAGAATGGAAAACCTCTGGTGGAAAGATTGAAGAGTCGGTTCATCCACCCTTCGAATCTATCCAACTTCCAAATAATACTCAGGGAGAAAGCTCCAAAGCATCTCCATTAAAAAATATTTCTAAAACCACTTATGGTGATCCTGTAAAAGTTGAACACATAGGACACCTAGTGGAACAACAAAATTATGCAAACATATCTTTACATGCTCTTGGACAGCAAACGGATCGCATCGAAAATATTCTCCTGGAAGGATCCAAGACCAACAAGGCTGAGGTAAAGATAAATTATCCATTTAATTCTCAGTCTAAATCATCTAGTTTTCGATCTATTGTTCCTTTGTTTACCCCACAAATATTAGGTCCTAATATAAAGCTAGGGAAACAAAAAGCAATAGGATCATCCGTCTCTACAGATTTGGTTAGTGAGTTAGCCAATAAGTTAAGCAACTTAAAGGTGAACAAAAATATTAATCAAATCTCTGATGGAGAAGATAATGATATGGTCAATAAGATCTTTAAACCAATTACTAATACTGCTAGGACAAGGAATTACTATCCTAGACCAACTTATGCTGATCTTCAACTCGAAGAAAGGCCTCAAATTAGTAATATGGCATATTTCAATGGCAAAGAAATTGTGGAATGGAATTTAGATGGATACACTGAATATCAAATATTTACCCTTTGCCATCAAATGATTATGTATGCTAATGCTTGCATAGCTAGTGGTAATCCAGAAAGAGAAGCAGCCTCAATGATTGTTGTTGGATTCTCTGGTCAATTGAGAGGCTGGTGGGATCACTACATGGATTCTGATCAGAAGCAAGCAATTCTCAATGCAGTGAAGATAGATGGAAATGGCAATCCCATAGTCCGGGTAGACGCGAATAATAACCCTGTCGGTAACATTTCTGATGCCCTGACTACTTTAGTTTATAATATCGTCTATCATTTCGCTGGAAATTATCAAGATATCAATGAGAAAAATAGAGAACAATTGATAAACCTAAGATGTAAGACTATGTCTGATTTTAGGTGGTATAAAGATACTTTCTTATCAAAATTATATACTCTTCCTGAGCCGAATCAAGATTTTTGGAAGGAAAAGTATATATCAGGACTACCTCCTCTATTTGCTGAAAAAGTTAGAAACTCTTTAAGAAAGGAAGGAGAGGGTAGTATAAATTATCAATTCCTAGATATAGGCAAAATCACCCAAAAGATACAGTTGGTAGGTGCTGAACTTTGTAATGACCTTAAAATTAAGGACCAACTGAAGAAACAAAAAATTATTGGGAAAAAGGAATTAGGAGATTTTTGCTATCAATTCGGATTTGAGGATCAACATGAAAAGAGACATAGGACAAAGTATGTCAAAAGATTTAGAAAAAATCATATTGATAATAAGAAAGAAACTTATTATGTTAAGAGGAAGCGTCACCGAAAACCTCTTAAGAAAAATACTCCTAAAAAGGATGATAAACCAATTGTATGCTATAAATGTGGACTAAAAGGTCATATAGCAAGCAATTGCTTTAAATCCAAAATCAAAAAAGAAATCCAAACTTTGCTAGAATCAGAGTCAGAAGACATTAAGGAAAAACTAGGAGATATCCTAAACCATATTGACAATGAGTCTAGTTCTGAAAATGAAGAAGTTAATCATTGTGAAGATAGTGTATGTTCTTGCTGTGAGCAAGATGTCTCTGAGGATACCTCTGATGAAAATATTCTAGTCCTCACAGACTTAGAACAATTTGTATTAGACACCTTTGATACGGTGCAAGATCCAAGAGAAAAAGAAGTTATCTTGGAAAGATTCTTATCAAGGGTAAAAACTAACAAGGAGAAGTTGGTAAAAGATATCCAACATAAAAAATACTTCTCTATTGATGAAGTTATCCAAAGAGTAGAAGATCATAAGAAGGCTAAGAAGCAGTTGTGTTTGAATGACTTGCTTCAAGAACAAAACTATATAAAAGAAGTGCTAAATGATCTTCAAAGAAGAATTCAAATTCTAGAAATTTCTAGAAAAGAAGAAATTAAAAGTGAGTATGAAACTCAAAGCGAATCTGAAGAAGAAGAAATTCTTCAGAACAATAAAGAAATAGTTAGCTCCATAGAAACCTATTTCAATAAAAAATGGTATGTAGAAATATCATACAAGTTTGTTGATGGGTTTCACTTCAAATATAAAACTTTAATTGACTCAGGAGCTGATATGAATTGTGTTCGTGAAGGAATTATTCCTTTCAAATATTTTCAAAAATCTACTCATAAAATTCATGGGGCGGATGGGAACCAACTTAAAGTTAATTTCAAAATCCCTGAAGTTCTCATTTGCATCTCTGGTGTTTCTATTAAGACTTCCTTTTTGCTTGTTAAAAATGTAAAACAAGGAGTCATTCTAGGCACACCATTCTTATCGTTGATACGTCCTTTTCTTGTGACAAATGATAGTATCAAGTTTGAAATCATGAACCAAGAATTGGAATTAAAATTTTGTTCCATACCCGAAGAAGCGTTATTGAATCAATTTATAGAGATTGCTTCGGGAAAAGAAAATATTGTCAATGAGATATTCATTGAGCCAACCATGACTAACATTCAAAGTGTTAGTTACATAAATATATTGCAGTTGAAGAACACTCATCCTTTTCCCATGTCTTGGCCTCAAAAAGAGGAGCAAAATATGCATAAGGAAGTGCTCTTCCAAAACAAGTTGCTAGAAAATCATTACAAGCATGACATAGGTTGTCATGATCATTTTATGAGCTTACTCTTTAGCTATGGAAGCAAAAAACGAAACTCTATGCAGCCATATGCTTCTCATGCTAACCTTTATGAAGTGGCAAAACCTATAAAGTCTTGTTTCCATAAAGTAGCTTATAAACCCTTGTTTAAACTTGATCAATATCACCTCTTTAACCAGAAATTCTGCACATGGGGTGACTCATATCTTTGCTATAGTTGCATATATAATGACTCATGCAATGACTCATGTATTTGCAATAGTTGCCTAAATGATGATTCATATCTTTGCTATAGTTGCCTATGGGGTGACTCACAAATTGATAATAGTGGGTTATTGCTCAAACATCACTATCAAATAGTTTTGGTGCATATTATATGCATGAAAGCATGCAGCCCAAATCAAAGATATAATTGGTCATATTATGTAATATCATGTTACATTCTTACCAATGTAATATCATGTTACATTTTTACCAAATTATTGTTCAAAAGAAACATGATCCATGATAGTAAAAATATAAGGAAGATAATGTGTGCACAAATCTTTCATGACTATCAACTAATCCAGTTGGTTGCCTCTTTGTCACATTACAGGGGAATCATGTCCCAACAAAGATATACGCAGATGAGCTCTTGGAAATTACCCCAACCACGGGAGGGGAATTCTGAGCGGTTCAATCATAATTTTCCTGCAACAGAATTGCAGCAAGGCTTGCTCAATTTACTTTGGCAAGCAAAGAATAATAATGAAAAAGCTCATGCACTACGTGGGCTGGCCTACTATTTCAATCATATGATGCCTAAAGATACAAAGGCAATATCATCAGATTATATGCCCACAAAACAGGCTTCAAGAGATATTCTTCCCAGAAGGGAAGAAAGCCCATCAAAATTATCAGATCAAGGTGTTGGGTCACCTAGCAATTCAAAATTATTGAATCTGGGCATCAGACCAAAAGCATCAGATCTGAGTATCAGATCATCAAAAAATTCAAAGATGAGCCTCGAAGTGAGACCATCTCAATGTTCAAAAGTATTGAGCTTGAGTACAAGCTCACCAAATATTGGTTCTTTCCACAAACAAACATATGCATCCACCATAACTGCATCTCCAGACTGCATAAATATCAGAGAGCTTCTCACAATATTTCCACAAATAAAATCCATGGCATTATCAACATCAGAAAGCATTCATACAACTGCATATAGCCATCAAAATAAAGTAAGAAGAGAGAATTATTGCAGCCACAAAATTAGAAAAAATATAGCCTCCAGAGAGCTCTTTGACCCCAGTTCTCACGAAATTCTCATTTCTAGATTGAGTTTTAAAACCAAACAAACACTTTCCTGCCTAGGGCTAGATATTCTGGAACTCATCTGGAAAAAATACTATGAGCGACAAATGAAAATATTTTCAGAGCTCCAAAAATATTTTATCAACCCATATGAGGGGAGAGAAATTAACCCAAGCCTCAGAATCAATGTCCATAGATTTCCACTCCATTTTGATGAGAGAATAAGTATTCAGCCATATCACAAATATATTATATTGAGAGCAGAGATAGACCTTAAACTCTTCAAAAGCCTACAAACACAAACCCATAACAATCTCTCCCTCCAGAGTATTATAGACCAAGGATTAGTCTATATCATCTATGGCACACTTGATCAGATTCTTCAGTCTGATCTGGGAATTGCTATAAAGGAAGCTTGTAAAAGAATGGAATTCATCAGGGGAAGATACAAAATTATCTTCTATTCTACCCCACCAAGATTTACAACACCAGTCAGGCCGGCAATGCATGATGTTTACATTCTCAAAGGATGTTTTACTTTACCTGTCAAAACATTTGGTTTTCTGACTGAAGAACAAAAAGAATTATTTTCTCAGAATACCAACCATGACAAGTGGCGATGGTTTAAAGAAGCTATGGAAATCGAAGATAGTATCTATCTGGACACCTCATGTCAAATGGTTTTTCAGAACCGAATCATGAAAATATTCTGTGGTGGCAATGGTATAATACACAAAGGTGTTGGACGCCTAATAAAGATTGATTATGGCGAAGACACATTGATACGCACAGAATATCAGAAAATGCTAAGTTGGTATGATACACTCCAACCTGATGAAATTGAAGGCACAACCTCTGCACCAATGATAGTAGATGAAGACAGCGAATAACAATAATTGTTCGCAGAAGCTCTCCGACAACGAGAACAATTGTCAGGACAATTATATGAGTACTATCTACTATTGCAGATAGAATCTGAACTATTGCAGACAGAATATAGTCTAGTCAAAAGTGTCATTATGACGAATATTCTTCACGGAGGTCTAAAGTTTCATCATGACTCCCTGAGGTGTAAAGCGTCATCATGAAGAATAATATTGCCAGTCAAAAGGCGTCATCATGGGGCATCTCTGCCCATGCTTATCCCAGGGGTGGCGACCCCTATATAAAGGGCATGAAGGCAAGCTTCAAAGGGCATCACTCCTACGAGGAACTCAAAGGATCACTCCTGAGATCACTCCTCACACGGCTCTAAGTGCTCAAGAGCTCCACAAGCTTAGAGTAGGAAGTTGATCACCACTCCACTACCACTCCACTACCAAACTAGTGTAAAATAAGTAGTAGCCTAAATAAAAGACTCAATCTTTGAGTCTAAGTGTGTAAGTGTGTAAGATTGTAAGCGTGCAAGTGTGTAAAATCTAAGTAGGGTTTGTATAACTAAAACTTGTAGTAGTTCTAAGTTCTGGTGTACTACACAGAAGGATTCCTTCTGTCTACAAGGTATATGAATGAACGAAGAACGATTTCTCCCTAAACTCTCTTTATCTTAAGTTTGTTCTTATGTTGTTCTGTTATATCACTAATGTTCTTTTCATTCTGTTCTTTAAGTTCTATACTTAAGTTCTTTATGTTCTATATTTCTATTATTTCATTCTAACTCTAATTTCTATCCTTTATATTATGTTCTTACTTTCAGTTCTTGCATAAGCATATCTTCTTTTATCCTTTGTGTGTTGCATATGCATATGTTCTTTTATATTTGTGTGCTTTAAATTCAGTACTTTACTATTACTGTTCTTATTCTTGTTCTTGTTCTTGTTTACTATTTATGTTCTTGTTCTTAATTACTATTTGTTTTTAAATTTAATTATTTTCTTCCAACCTTTCTAACCTGCATATCTAACTCTAGCTTCCTTGCATTCATATAATCCATTCTCTACCTTACATCGTAGCGACCAGATCCCTGAGTCGCTGCCTGGGTCATACAAATGTATGACCCAGGCAGCGACTCAGGGATCTGGTCGCTACGATGTAAGGTAGAGAATGGTTGAAGCTAGTCTTAGTAATGGTCTTGTGTTCTTCAACACTTTCCCAGACTTTTCTGTATCTCTTTCAGACTTAAATCTCCATAAGGTTCTGACCTTGAGCTTACAAACATCTGGCTTTGATCTTGAAACTGGAAGTGAAAACATTTCAGTAACATATAGGATCTATTACAAAGCCATGACCACGTTAGCTCCTTGTGCAAAACAGAATACACCCAAAGGTCTGACCACACTTCTTCAAGCCAATCCTAGAAATCATATTATTACTCCCAAAACCTTGAAGTGGGATGAGATAACACTTCCGGAGAAGTGGACTCTCCTACAAGCTGTTGAGCCAAAAGCCACTCAACAAAATGAATTAGAATCTCTGGCTGAAACTCCAGATGGAGATGTTGAAATAACATTCTCCTCAAAAAGAACAATCTTTATCCAATCAAGACCCTCATTTCACTTAGACAATAGACCACAACTAAAACCAAATAATATTGTCTATGCTACCTATGAGGATAAGGATAATCAGTATGAACCCTCAATCTCAGATTTTGAGATCAATGTTATAGAGGAAGAAGATCATGAATTTGAAATCGATAAGGATCTCCTTAGAAGAAATCTTGATCTTCCTGAAAATAAGATTAAGTGTGAAAGGTACTACAAAAATGTAGACAATCCTTATATTAAGAAAATAACAGAGATTTGGTACAAAGAGATGAAAGAGCAAAAAAGACATATTTACTTCTTTGAATGGTATGAGAATAGCCAGATCATACATCTGGAAGAATTCTTCAAGCCAAAGAGTAAATCAAAAACCAAATCCAAAACTGAGCCTAAGTTAGAGCCTAAGTCAGACCTAGAAGAGTTAAAGTCTGAATTAGCCAAACTAAGGTCTGAAGTAAATACTCTAAAATCCGTTCAAAAGAAACCAAAATCTGATGACTTAAATGTTATCAAAAAGGTCTCAAAAGAATGGAAAACCTCTGGTGGAAAGATTGAAGAGTCGGTTCATCCACCCTTCGAATCTATCCAACTTCCAAATAATACTCAGGGAGAAAGCTCCAAAGCATCTCCATTAAAAAATATTTCTAAAACCACTTATGGTGATCCTGTAAAAGTTGAACACATAGGACACCTAGTGGAACAACAAAATTATGCAAACATATCTTTACATGCTCTTGGACAGCAAACGGATTGCATCGAAAATATTCTCCTGGAAGGATCTAAGACCAACAAGGCTGAGGTAAAGATAAATTATCCATTTAATTCTCAGTCTGAATCATCTAGTTTTCGATCTATTGTTCCTTTGTTTACCCCACAAATATTAGGTCCTAATATAAAGCTAGGGAAACAAAAAGCAATAGGATCATCCGTCTCTACAGATTTGGTTAGTGAGTTAGCCAATAAGTTAAGCAACTTAAAGGTGAACAAAAATATTAATCAAATCTCTGATGGAGAAGATAATGATATGGTCAATAAGATCTTTAAACCAATTACTAATACTGCTAGGACAAGGAATTACTATCCTAGACCAACTTATGCTGATCTTCAACTAGAAGAAAGGCCTCAAATTAGTAATATGGCATATTTCAATGTCAAAGAAATTGTGGAATGGAATTTAGATGGATACACTGAGTATCAAATATTTACCCTTTGCCATCAAATGATTATGTATGCTAATGCTTGCATAGCTAGTGGTAATCCAGAAAGAGAAGCAGCCTCAATGATTGTTGTTGGATTCTCTGGTCAATTGAGAGGCTGGTGGGATCACTACATGGATTCTGATCAGAAGCAAGCAATTCTCAATGCAGTGAAGATAGATGGAAATGGCAATCCCATAGTCCGGGTAGACGCGAATAATAACCCTGTCGGTAACATTTCTGATGCCCTGACTACTTTAGTTTATAATATCGTCTATCATTTCGCTGGAAATTATCAAGATATCAATGAGAAAAATAGAGAACAATTGATAAACCTAAGATGTAAGACTATGTCTGATTTTAGGTGGTATAAAGATACTTTCTTATCAAAATTATATACTCTTCCTGAGCCTAATCAAGATTTTTGGAAGGAAAAGTATATATCAGGACTACCTCCTCTATTTGCTGAAAAAGTTAGAAACTCTTTAAGAAAGGAAGGAGAGGGTAGTATAAATTATCAATTCCTAGATATAGGCAAAATCACCCAAAAGATACAGTTGGTAGGTGCTGAACTTTGTAATGACCTTAAAATTAAGGACCAACTGAAGAAACAAAAAATTATTGGGAAAAAGGAATTGAGAGATTTTTTCTATCAATTTGGATTTGAGGATCAACATGAAAAGAGACATAGGACAAAGTATGTCAAAAGATTTAGAAAAAATCATATTGATAATAAGAAAGAAACTTATTATGTTAAGAGGAAGCGTCACCGAAAACCTCTTAAGAAAAATACTCCTAAAAAGGATGACAAACCAATTGTACGCTATAAATGTGGACTAAAAGGTCATATAGCAAGCAATTGCTTTAAATCCAAAATCAAAAAAGAAATCCAAACTTTGCTAGAATCAGAGTCAGAAGACATTAAGGAAAAACTAGGAGATATCCTAAACCATATTGACAATGAGTCTAGTTCTGAAAATGAAGAAGTTAATCATTGTGAAGATAGTGTATGTTCTTGCTGTGAGCAAGATGTCTCTGAGGATACGTTTGATGAAAATATTCTAGTCCTCACAGACTTAGAACAATTTGTATTAGACACCTTTGATACGGTGCAAGATCCAAGAGAAAAAGAAGTTATCTTGGAAAGATTCTTATCAAGGGTAAAAACTAACAAGGAGAAGTTGGTAAAAGATATCCAACATAAAAAATACTTCTCTATTGATGAAGTTATCCAAAGAGTAGAAGATCATAAGAAGGCTAAGAAGCAGTTGAGTTTGA
The DNA here is from genome assembly GCA_017311315.1 of Dendrocalamus latiflorus. Lineage (NCBI taxonomy): Eukaryota > Viridiplantae > Streptophyta > Magnoliopsida > Poales > Poaceae > Dendrocalamus > Dendrocalamus latiflorus. Next base: position 18,425,083 of record CM029638.1, on the reverse strand, counting down.
ATGACTTGCTTCAAGAACAAAACTATATAAAAGAAGTGCTAAATGATCTTCAAAGAAGAATTCAAATTCTAGAAATTTCTAGAAAAGAAGAAATTAAAAGTGAGTATGATACTCAAAGCGAATCTGAAGAAGAAGAAATTCTTCAGAACAATAAAGAAATAGTTAGCTCCATAGAAACCTATTTCAAGCAAAAATGGTATGTAGAAATATCATACAAGTTTGTTGATGGGTTTCACTTCAAATATAAAACTTTAATTGACTCAGGAGCTGATATGAATTGTATTCGTGAAGGAATTATTCCTTCCAAATATTTTCAAAAATCTACTCATAAAATTCTTGGGGCGGATGGGAACCAACTTAAAGTCAATTTCACAATCCCTGAAGTTCTCATTTGCATCTCTGGTGTCTCTATTAAGACTTCCTTTCTGCTTGTTAAAAATCTAAAACAAGGAGTCATTCTAGGCACACCATTCTTATCGTTGATACGTCCTTTTCTTGTGACAAATGATAGTATCAAGTTTGAAATCATGAACCAAGAATTGGAATTAAAATTTTGTTCCATACCCGAAGAAGCGTTATTGAATCAATTTATAGAGATTGCTTCGGGAAAAGAAAATATTGTCAATGAGATATTCATTGAGCCAACCATGACTAACATTCAAAGTGTTAGTTACATAAATATATTGCAGCTGAAGAACACTCATCCTTTTCCCATGTCTTGGCCTCAAAAAGAGGATCAAAATATGCATAAGGAAGTGCTCTTCCAAAACAAGTTGCTAGAAAATCATTACAAGCATGACATAGGTTGTCATGATCATTTTATGAGCTTACTCTTTAGCTATGGAAGCAAAAAACGAAACTCTATGCAGCCATATGCTTCTCATGCTAACCTTTATGAAGTGGCAAAACCTATAAAGTCTTGTTTCCATAAAATAGCTTATAAACCCTTGTTTGAGCTTGATCAATATCACCTCTTTAACCAGAAATTCAGCACATGGGGTGACTCATATCTTTGCTATAGTTGCATATATGATGACTCATGCAATGACTCATGTATTTGCAATAGTTGCCTAAATGATGATTCATATCTTTGCCATAGTTGCCTATGGGGTGACTCACAAATTGACAATAGTGGGTTATTACTAAAACATCACTATCAAATAGTTTTGGTTCATATTATATGTATGAAAGCATGCAGCCCAAAACAAAGATATAATTGGTCATATTATGTAATATCATGTTACATTCTTACCAATGTAATATCATGTTACATTTTTACCAAATTATTGTTCAAAAGAAACATGATCCATGATAGTAAAAATATAAGGAAGGTAATGTGTGCACAAATCTTTCATGATCATCAACTAATCCAGTTGGTTGCCTCTTTGTCACATTACAGGGGAATCATGTCCCAGCAAAGATATACACAGATGAGCTCTTGGAAATTACCCCAACCACGGGAGGGGAATTCTGAGCGGTTCAATCATAATTTTCCTGCAACAGAATTGCAGCAAGGCTTGCTCAATTTAATCTGGCAAGCAAAGAATAGTAAAGAAAAGGCTCATGCACTTCTTGGGCTGGCTTACTATTTCAATTATATGATGCCTAAAGATACAAAGGCAATATCATCAGATTATATGCCCACAGAAGAGGCTTATGTATCAAGAGATATTCTTCCCACATGGGAAGGATGCTCGTCAAAAGTATTATTGCAAGATGCTGGATCACCTAGCAATTCAAAATTATTGGATCTGGGCACCAGATCAAAAGTATCAGATCTGAGTATTAGATCATCAAAAAATTCAAAGATGAGCCTCAATTAGAGACCATCTCAATATTCCAAAATATTGGATCTGGGAGAATCCCCAGATGATCCGAAGATATTAGATCTCTATAAGAGGTCTCATGAAAATGTTTCAAAAATATCGAGCTTGGCTACAAGCTCACCAAGCAATGGTTCTTTCCACAAACAAACATATGCATCCACCATAATTGCATCTCCAGACTACATAAACATCAAAGAACTACTCACAGCATTTCCACAAATAAGAACCATGGCATTATCAGCATCTGAAAGCATTCATACAATTGCATGTAGCCACAAAAATAAAGGGATAAGAGAGAGTAGTTGTAGCCACAAAAATGAAGTAAGAAGAGAGAATTTAGCTTTGAGAGAATCCTTTAGCCTTACTTCTCAAGAGATCCTTATTTCCAGATTAAGTTTTAAAACTAAGCAAACACTGTCTTGCTTAGGACTAGATATTCAAGAGTTAATTTGGAAAAAATATCAAGAGAGACAAATGAGAGTATTCTCAGACCTTCAAGAATACTTCATTGACTTATATGAGGGAAAAGAAATAAACCCTAGCATCCGAATTAATATTCATACATTTCCACTCCTCCACCTTGATGACCAAACAATTTTTCAGCCTCACCACAAATATATAATACTGAGAGCAGAAATAGACCTCAAATTCTTCCAGGGTCTACAAACACGAAACCACAAAGATGTTTCTCTTCAAAGTATTATAGACCAAGGTTTAGTCTCTGCCATCTATGGCACGCTAAATCAAATTCTTCAATCTGACCTTGGGATTGCAGTTAAAGAAGCCTGCAAGAAATTGGTGTCATTCAGAGAAAGATACAAACTTGTCTTCTATTCTACTCCTCCAAGGTTTATAACACCAGTCAGGCCAGCAATGCGTGATATTTATATTTTCAAAGGACATTTCAATTTATTTGACAGAAGAAGAACTGGTGTTCTAACAAAAGAACAAAGGGAACTCTTCTATCAGAGAACAAATCATGATAAGTGGCGATGGTTCAAAGAAGCCATGGAAATTGAAGAAAGTATTCATCTCGACACCTCATACCAGATGATCTTTCAGAATCAAATAATGAACATATGGTGTAATGGTTTCCTACATAAAGGTGTTGGACGTCTACTAAAACCAGATTTTCGAGAAGACACCTTAATTAGGAGAGAATATCGCAAAATACTAGATTGGTATGAATTACTCCAGCCAGATAAAGACACAACCTCTGCACCAATGATAGTAGATGAAGGCAGCGAAGAACAATAATTGTTCGCAGAAGCTCTCCGACAACGAGAACAATTGTCAGGACAATTATATGAGTACTATTTACTATTGCAGACAGAATACAGTCTGGTCAAAAGTGTCATTATGACGAATATTCTTCACGGAGGTCTAAAGTTTCATCATGACTCCCTGAGGTGTAAAGCGTCATCATGAAGAATAATATTGCCAGTCAAAAGGCGTCATCATGGGGCATCTCTGCCCATGCTTATCCCAGGGGTGGCGACCCCTATATAAAGGGCATGAAGGCAAGCTTCAAAGGGCATCACTCCTACGAGGAACTCAAAGGATCACTCCTGAGATCACTCCTCACACGGCTCTAAGTGCTCAAGAGCTCCACAAGCTTAGAGTAGGAAGTCGATCACCACTCCACTACCAAACTAGTGTAAGATAAGTAGTAGCCTAAATAAGGACTCAATCTTTGAGTCTAAGTGTGTAAGAGTGTAAGATTGTAAGAGTGTAAGTGTGTAAAATCAAAGTAGGGTTTGTATAACTAAAACTTGTAGTAGTTCTAAGTTCTGGTGTACTACACAGAAGGATTCCTTCTGTCTACAAGGTATATGAATGAACGAAGAACGATTTCTCCCTACACTCTCTATGTTTCAGTTTGATTATTTCAAGTTCATTCTATTATTTATGTCTTTTTCAGTTTGTCCTTTATATTACTAATTCTGTTCTTTGTTTATCTTCTTTATATTCTATCTCTTACTTATATTCTAAGTTCTTATGTTCTATATTATTTCTATTTCGTTCTAACTTTATATTGTGTTCTTTACTTTCAGTTCTTTAAGTTTCTATCTTACTTTTATGCATCTGCATACTATCTTTCAGTTATTGCATAAGCATATCTTCTTTTATTTTTGTGTGCTTTAAATTCAGTACTTTACTATTTCTGTTCTTATTTCCTATTCACGTTCTTGTTTACTATTTATGTTCTTGTTCCTAGTTACTATTTGTTTTTAAATTTAATTATTTTCTTCCAACCTTTCTAACCTGCATATCTAACTCTATCCTCCTTGCATTCATATAATCCATTCTCTACCTTACATCGTAGCGACCAGATCCCTGAGTCGCTGCCTGGGTTGGCGGTACGCTGAGTCGCGTAGGTCCCGAAGCCCTGAGCAGGTGAGCGTGAAGTCGCGTGGCCCGATAAGTCGTCAAGAGTGCGCAGTAAGTGGTGGAAATCGTTGTCTGCGTAAGCCTGTAAGGGGTATAGGTCGATCGGAATTAAGGGTTCTACCCTGTCGTTGTCTAGAAACCGTCTATCCAAAAGGTTGATCTTTATTGTGGGATTTTCCCTGCCGTAGACTAGAAAGACTACCTATCCTATCTCTTTTATCTTCGTACAAAATGTCTTGGTTAGCCAGGTCTCTTGGTGTAACTGACCGTCTGGAAGCCTCTGGCAGTAATGATAGGTCTATCAAAACGATGTCGGTTAAGAATGCTTCGTCTGTTTGCTTTGAGGATATAGAGCAAAGTATTGCAAATTGGAAAGTACCTAAGGTAAATGTTAGGGATATATATCATATAGGTACGTTTTCTCTTCATTCTGATTACTATATAAAAACTATAGAAAAAACTCTTCCTATTAGCTCTTTGCATGAAACTCTGCATCTTCCTTCTGAAAAGGAAATCAATCATATCAGAGCAAAACCTCAATTTCATTATATACACTTTGGTCTAGTACAAGTGGCTATTAGATCATTAACTCGAAGAGGTTTAAATATTTCTGTGTTGGCTTGTCTAAGAGATTGCAGAAATAAAAAGTTTAAGGACTCTTTGCTAGGAATGGTTGAAGCTAGTCTTAGTAATGGTCCTGTGTTCTTCAACACCTTCCCAGACTTTTCTGTATCTCTTTCAGACTTAAATCTCCATAAAGTTCTGACCTTGAGCTTACAAACATGTGTATACATATATATATATATATATATATATATATATATATATATATATATATATATATATATATATATATATATATATATATATATATATATATATATATATATATATATGTATACATACATACATATATATATATATGTATGTATGTATACACACACACACACACACACACACACACACACACATATATATATATATGTATGTATGTATGTATGTATGTATGTATGTATGTATGTATGTATGTATGTATGTATGTATGTATGTATGTATGTATGTATGTATGTATATAACAAGGGTACTATGGTGCCCAGACTACATGATTAAGACTTTCTATCCATAATTAAGACAGTATCAGTATAAATAACAAGGGCACTATGGTGTCCAGGCTCCATAATTAAGACTTTCTATCTATAATTAAGACTTTCCATCCATGATTGGGACTTTCCATCCTGATATATTATACATCATTGCACTTGCACGCATATAAAAGCAATCCAAAGGTAGAGAGACTTGGTGGCTAAACACCATAGTGCCCCATTATATACACACACACACACACACACACACACACACACACACACACACACATATATATATATATATATATATGTACACACACTAGCTGAATACCCGTACGTTGCTATGGATTTTTAAATTTTATCATACTACATGTTTTAAAAATCACGGGTGGTAAAAATTTTTAAAATATGCATACAAATATGTTCTAAAATTTTTTAATCCAGAAAGTAAGTTGGAAGCCGTCGATCACACCTCGTGGTCGTAGGTCGGGAGCCCTCGAGCACACGTCGTCGTCGTAAGTCAGAAGCCGTCGACCATCGCGTGCAATCGTAGGCTGGGAGCGGTCGACCATTGCTGGTGGTCGTAAGTTGGCAACGGTCGACGATCGATCGTGGTCCTAAATTGGGAGCCTTCGACAATGGCTCATGGTCGTACATCGGAAGCCGACGACCATCGTTCGTGGTCGTAGGTCAGAAACCATCAAAGATACCCCGTGGTCGCAAGTTAGAACACATCGACCAGCGCTAGTAGTCGTAAGTCAGAAGACATCGACCACACATTGTGGTCATAAGTCGAAACACATCAACCAGTGCTCATGGTCATAAATTAGAACCCGTCGATCACACCTCGTGGTTGTAAGTTAGAAGTCATCAATTATCACGTGTGATCGTAGGTCGGGAGCGGTCGACCATCGCTGGTGGTCATACATTGGCAAGCCTCTGGTGCGCTTGTGCCCTGTCACCCGACTGCTGGCGCTAGCTTGCTCGACCCTGACTTCAATCACGGCCCCGACATCGACCACTGCCCCCATCAACTTCGACCACTGCCCCCTTCAACCATTGTCCCCTTCGACTACGATCCTTCGACGTCAACCACGGCCCCCTTCGATCACGGCACCCTTTGACCATGGCTTCGACTTTGACCACCTTGTGGGTCTTGCCATCGAGGGTAGGGAGCTCGATCTCGGGGGTGACCTCAGGGTAGGCGACGGGGGATGTCCAACTGAAGGGGGAACTTGTAGCGATGGATAGGGCTGTGCATTTTGTTACCGAACCGGAAAAACCGAACCCAACCGGTCAACTCGGTTTGACCGGTTTTCGGTATTCGGTTCGGTTTTTATATTTTAGCTTTTTTTGGTATTCGGTTTTTTCGGGAAAAACCGATTAAAAACCGAAAAAAACCAAAAACCGAACCGTTGAGCAAATTCTGCGGGCGGTATTCTTGGATGCTGAGCGGCCTAGCCCAGTAAGTCACAGCAAAGCCTCTTCTTTCCTTCTGCTTTCGCCTTCATTTCTTCATCGTCGTTCTCACTTCATTTCTTCATGGTTTTTGAGCTTTTGTGAAGGTTCGGCTGGGGACAAGAATGAAGCTTTACGTAATTAGGATTTGAGTTTCATGCTGAACTTCTTTCCTGGGTGTAAATATAGATAATCAGGCACTGCTTGATAATAATATCTTCTGTGCTAAATCGTGTACTTGGTGTTGTGGACTGACGTGTGAATGTGATACATTCCCTAGCTGTTGTTCCAATCAAATATTAAATGCAATGTTATCTGAAAAGGCAATCTTCAAGGTGTTTAATGAAAGCTCATCATGTTACACTATTTCTTGCATCTACATGCTTATGCAGCTCATATTGGAGCTAGATTTTTAAAATAATGTTATCAAGTTATCTCAGTGCCAATTATCCAGGGAATCTTCTGTGTACAGTTTTAAAAATTCTGGAGGCTTTTTGGGTCCACTTTAGCTAGTGTGTTTTCTTCAAATTTTAACATTATAAAAGTCTCAAGTCTAGCTACATGTTTTCTGGTAATATTTTGGGAGACATATTCTAGTAATGCACTCGTAGTAGCCGGCGTTGTGACGGGCTGACGGCTCGTAGTATATATACTGTCATCGACTCATCTCGCTAGTCATTTATCGTTTGCAATTTGCGTCAACTTTGGTAAATATGGTATTTACCGATACCGCACCGAAATAAATTGGGATTTACCGATACCGAACCGTATTTTCAAAAATATCGTATATTACCGAACTAACAATACTGTATTTACCGTATATACCGTATATACCGAACCGATTTTACCGAACTAACCGAGTGCACAGTCCTAGCGATGGAGGTTGTTGACGAACTAGCAGGTGCCTT